>OY731405.1:25672785-25687304 GCA_963425845.1 Sphenostylis stenocarpa
TTGTTCTAGAATCATCATCAAAATTAACAAGCTTCATGTCCATCAAGTTCAACATCAAATCCTTTGAATATTCAACAAATAATATATATAACCTCCGAGAACAAAGCAAATATTATTAATGTGTTTTTGATATTTAATAAAATATTTTATTAAAATTTATTTTCATGCATTAACAATATTAATTAAAAGACTTTAAAAATATAGAATATTGTACTTTTCAATATTGTTTACTTTTTATAATAATTTAGACAATAGTTGGTACAAATTGCAAGTTTAGCCAACCTATTGACTTTATAATAAACAACAACATTAAATATTAAAATTTTTAATATATTTTGTTTTACTTTTTAGTCCTAGGAAGTGAAAATTGAAAATAAAATAAAAGAGTCAAAGGTTTGTTATAGTAAGTGCAAAATTGCAACTTGAGTAATGGGAGTTCATTGACTTGTAAAAAGAACACAAGGTGGAGGAGTCACCAAATTGGAGTTGGCGATTTAATGTTAACGCAAAGTCAAGTCACCTTCATTGGCATGCGTGGCCCATAATTCAAACCCTTTCTTTCCACACAAAATATCAAAACGCATCAAACGGTCGTCGTCTTGGTCAAAGTATCGCGCAAATTGACCACAGTTGCAATCATAGAAATATCCTCGTCAATGGTTTCCTCGGTCATAATTTCACAATAAAATAAATAAATCACCTAAGTTTTTTTTTTTCACCAAAATTATATTAATTAATTTTTTAATAGCAATCCATATGTTAAAATGAACCATTATTATTATTATTATTATTATTATTATTATTATTATTAACGTAATTAATATGAGCAAAGACAATTGAAATGAAATTGGGTGAATTGCATGTGAGATTGTAGTGCGGTCCACGTGGTGGAAACTAAAGCATCAAATTCTCATCCACGGTTTATTACTACAAGTTATTATAGTATTCAACGTTGAATATTTAATTTTGGTATGAAAAAAATAAATAATTATTAAAGAGGAAGAAACGCAGTGGGGCGAGGTGGAAAGAGGAAAAGGAAAAGATAGAAACCGAAGTTTGCAGAAGAAAGATAAAAGGAGGAGATGCAGTGAGTCACACAGATTACAGAGAAACAGAGGTGTCAACGTTTCCGTTTCCAGCAACCTCTACCCTAACGCTGTCATAGCGATTGTGCTTCCGCGACGCCGCGCCACGCTTTCACTGTGAAACGGACGCGAGCGACGAAGTCCCTTTCCGTCTATATGTCAGACCATGACCAGTGCCCAATTATTTTCCCTCTTTTCTCTCAGTTTTTAGCTTTCGAGTAAGATTCGCGCATGTTTCTTCTTCTTCTTCCTCTTCTTCTTATTCCATTTCTATTCTGCGTTAATAATTTTAATAATTAATCGTATGCATCAAGCTACTAGTATTTGGAACGTTTCTAAACCCTAGAAATTCTTTTGAGATTCGGGAAAAAAAAATGTAAGGATGACACAATTAATTGTTTTGACGAGTTCATGGATTTTGGAAGTTGTGAGAAAAAATGAATCAGATTAGGTTATTATTTATCAGTATTAGCTCTGTATTTGTGTTTTGAGCTGTGAATGATGGCGTTGTTTGTGTCTGCGGATCGTAATTGGTGCTTCGTGTTGTTTAAATGAAAATCTTTTACTCAAACTGGTTTTATTGAACTTAGAGGATTATTAAAATGGTATGTCAGACTTATAGAATAGATTTAACTGTTCTTCCTTTTTCTTTGAAGTTAATGTTTGGAAGCCTTGTGTTTACTGTTGAAAAACATTTCTATGATGGAATTTTCGCTGAATTAGATTTGCTAGGTTATAGCATTAGAAATCTTAAGTTTAGTGCGTGGTTCCTTTTCTGGAGCTTTTGGTGTCTGGAAGGTTTTATGTTACCTTGAAATCTCAGTTTTGTTTATTTTTCAGGATGAAGTAGGTTAGGGTTTCTTGCTGGAAATTGAGGTGGCTTTTGAGTTTTCTATTGTAAATTTCAGGTATACTATTGGATTTCTTTTTGTCAAAAAAAAAAAAAAAAAATCAGCAAGTCTCGAATTTGTCTGTGCAGTATAGAGTAATTAGTGTTTGTGTCCATAATTTAGATTGACTGCTACGTTTTTCTGCAGCTATCATGGGATCAGCTTGTTGTGTTGCAGCAAAGGATCCTAATCTTCCTAACAGAACTGGAAGTGAAAGCTTGCGTAGAGATGTTGTGTTTTCACCTTCGTGGAGCTTTCAATGGGATAGTCGGGGGCGTGTTGCTGGTGAAGTTGAGAATCCTTCCTATCACACATCTCATGTGGACAGTAGAAATGTCAGCATGGAGTTAAAAGGTTCATTAAGTTCTGAAAGAGGTAATTTGTCTGATGGGGGAAGCATCATGGAAAATTCTGTGACTCCTATTTCTCTGAAGTCCCCTGTTGATGAGGAATTGGTTGCAAATCTGATGACCCCCTCTTCTGGTAAATGCTAAACCCTCAACTCTAGTATTACTTTGTCCTTTTACCATAAGCAGAATGTTTGATGGTTTAATCTTAATTAAACATTTACGCCTCCTCCACCCCCATCTTTTGAAGGTATTCTTATTTTTGGTTACGTAAAATAGGATGCAACATCTATAAAACGACAGAAATACAATACTTTTATAAATTTTTGTGTGGTGGTGGAGCAATTATCCCATGAGAAATGCTGCTCTACTGGTCGGCAACCTAGATATTGAAGTCCTTTGTGTATGCTTGCCCAAAAATGAAAAGCCTACACTGTTTACTCATATGCTATGGGAATGATTACAAACGGGCTTGCCAATGCAACGCAAATAATAGTAAATATAAAATCAATAGTTTCTGAGACAATAGGTGGGATTTTATTTATATCTTTTGAAAAAGAAAAACCTTGCTGTTGCCTTCTTATATTCAAGGGATTTTATATCGTGTATGACCTTGTTCACCACCTTATCTTTTGCTGTTTTCCCCATCTAGTGTAAAGTTTGTTGTGTTGAATGGTCCCAGATTTGTTATTGACATTCTGTTCCTGATGCTCTATTTTATGCACTTTGGTTCATTGGGTTGCTGTTTCTTTGTTTGGCATTGATTTCTCTTTGTTCTCCCTCCATGTGCTTGTTGCAGATCTGTCCATGTCAAGCAATTTTTCTACAGTGGTTAGTTTTGAGCAACTGAATTGGAACCATGAGCTTTGTGGTGCATAATCTGATTTTTAGGCTTTCTACTGTAGTACTGGCTCACTCTTAATCTGTGTTTCCCTTTAGGTGAAGAACCCAGTGGAATCTTCAATACCAAATCTTTCTTTTTCAATACCTTCAGTCTTCTCAACGCCTACAGCAGATCCTTTGCCTAATCACAATTATCACCATCTTCCCAACTCTACCCCAACAAGATGGGCGCATCGGTCTCCAGCACACCCTCTGTTGAGACAGATTTCTGATAGTCGAATAATGGGTCTGAAATCGCCAGACAACTCAATTTCTGAGGGAAGGCCATCATTTGTACTCTCTACTTGCAGCAATGATATGGCTGCTGGATCGCTGTGTGGATCATCTGATGGCTGGTCAATGCGCACCTTCTCTGAGATGGTGGCATCATCCCAAAGGGAAAGGTGGTCTTTTGATAGTGAGTGTTTCAGCTCTGGTAGACACAAAATAAGTGGATCCAGTGGCCGGTTCTCGTATTCTCCCTCCATGGAACTACAATCTTGTGGGGCATGCTCAAAGCTTTTGACTGAAAGATCAACATGGAGCAACCAGAAGTTTCTTCCCAGCAATGACCTCTCAGTTGTTGCTGTTCTGGTGTGTGGTCATGCATATCATGCAGAATGTTTAGAGGCTATGACACCAGAGGCAGATAGGTATGATCCAGCTTGTCCAATTTGTATGGTTGGAGAGAAGCACTTTTCAAAGTTGTCCAGAAAAGTTCTTCGTGCTGAATCAGAGATAAAGGCCAAGAACCACAAGGTATCCAGAAACCGTGTAGTTGATAGCTACCTTGATGGTGGTTTTGACGTTTTTGATCACCAAAAAGATATTGATTTGGGAGGAAAAGTTTCAAAAATGGAGCCTAGCTCCAGTGCGAGGAGTTCATTTGGAAAGCCATTCTTGAGGCGGCACTTTTCACTTGGGTCCAAGTGGAGCCGATCCCTGTCTGAGAATGATTCTGCAAGGAAGAAAGGCTTCTGGGCAAGATATCGTAAAGATTGAGTTCCATTTGCTGTAAGAGTCAACCATTCTCTAATTTTAGTAGTGATAACACCCACCATATGTTTAGAATTTTTGATGTTTTCGTATGTGTTCTAACTTTACTGATAAATTTAAACGGATTAAATTAATTAATTTTGACTTTTGACCAGAAATTCCAGTGAGGTTGATGTGGTTCATATAAATTGTATGAATATATCGTCCCTTGGCAACTGACGCGCTGAGCCAAAGCAATGGCGAGCCCAGGGAGGCAGAGGAAAGGAATATATAATATTATTTATGATGGTTTCTGCTTCATTCTATTTTATGGTAACAGTAACAGAGGCAGACTGCTCCATTCTACCTGCTGCATATTTCTGCATTCAACAAAATATGGTTTAAAAGTGATAGGCAGGAAACTTAAATGTGTTTTAACTCTTGTATTTATATTTCTAATGAATTAATATAACATAACACTGCAAACTCAGTCAAGCGGAAGGAGTTCTGGAGAGAAGGTGAATCTGAAGATTCTGAGTTGTGATTCTGGATCACTGAATGTTGTAATTGATTAATAATATTGTCACAAATCTGATGCTTCCAAGTGAAAGTGCAGGTGGTTTCTATTTGTATTTTATGAAGGGGAAGAGAAGAGAGAATTAGATGGAAGGAAAAACGTATTAATCATTGTATTGCAGGCTGCATCCTGCATACAAACCATGGATATATATCTTCTTAAACAGGTACTGGTTATAAATAACTTAGTTTGAGTAACATAAATATTTAATTTATATTAGTAAATTTTTATAATATAGAAATCATTTAATAATTAGAGCTTGTAATAAATAAAGAATTTCGCATGTATGTTATATTTTTAGATTTTAATACACAATTTGTTTTCATTATAAGGTTTTTAATTATAATTTTAGATAAGTTTCAAAACATATAAAAATTAAGTTTGAAAAACTAATACATGAAAAGAAATAAAAAACTTAAGATTTTGTTTTTAAAAAAATAATCCTACTAAAAATATATAACGATTATTATTAAAAACTAAAATGAAAACATAAATATTTTACAAATGTGATATATGTAATGTATATATACAGTTGTAAGATTAGTGTTATTTAATTTTCAATTTTACAATTAGTTCTTTTTAGTTCTTTTAAAATTGAAAATTATTGTATTAGATGAAAAGATAAATAATATTTAGTGTTATAATATAATGTCAATACAAATATTTAAAAAAAATAAAACTTATTAAATATATGTTATTATTAAGAACTAAATCAGTTATTTTAAAATTTATAAACATGAAATAATTGTTTTATAGTAATTAAAATACAAATTTATATATTTTAAAAAAACTAGAAACATGTTTCACTTTAGATAATAATAATAATAATAATAATAAAGTAATAATATAATATTTGATCGGGTCTAGAATATGTAAAAAAAAAAAGAATTGTTAATAACTGACTAGTATATCACACTATAAGGTGGGATTTTTAACTAATTTTAAATTAAGTTTTTTTTTCACATATTTAAAATGATTTTGACTTGATTTTGCGTATAAAATAATTTATCTTTAAAAAATAAAATAAAATAAATTAAAAAAGTTCATTGAGTT
This sequence comes from Sphenostylis stenocarpa, assembly GCA_963425845.1. Taxonomy (NCBI): domain Eukaryota; kingdom Viridiplantae; phylum Streptophyta; class Magnoliopsida; order Fabales; family Fabaceae; genus Sphenostylis; species Sphenostylis stenocarpa. The sequence continues at coordinate 25,678,595 of OY731405.1, forward strand.
TAATTGAATGAAAGCTTTAAACAAAGTTTGTCTAGATCTCAAGAGTTCAATAATGTAAATTATTATATTAATATTATATAAACAAATTTTTGAATTGCAAGTTATGAAAGTTCTATATTTATTAAAGGAAATCCCAAGAATGTGTTTGTTACATACATTATATAGTTGTTATGCTGTGCATAGAAAAAAGAGAGTCTGTTTTAATGTTATTAATGTGATTTATATATTTTAAATATATTTTTTTAATTGTATTAAATATATATATATATATATATATATATATATATATATATATATATATATATATATATATCATGCATGAGATTTTTAATTGTATTACAACAATTTATAATAAAAGATAAAAAAATAAAAATTAAATTATAAAATTTTCTATTTATTAATATCTAATAAAATACTTTAAAATGATCGAATGATTTTATTTATTCTTTCCTTAGATAAGATAATTATAACACTACCGTTTCAATAAATAAGATAAATAATCTATTTAATTTATCTATATTGTACCATTAAGTATTTAAGATGTGATTCAAGTAATTTTAATTTTAAAAACCTATTTTCATAATTACAACATTACATTATTAATACATATTTAAGTAATAAATATATTAAAATTTTAATGTTATTAAAAAATAAAATATTTTAATATATATTTCTAGTTGGTGTAATTTTTCTAATAATTTCAAAATATTTATCATTCCTAAAAGTCAAAATCATCATTATCAAAATATCCACTAAAGCTTAAAAATGTTTCAAGATAATAATTTTAAAATTTATCCTTACTTAAAGTTTTAAATTTTTTGTATATTCATTTTAAAACACATTTCATACTATAAAATTTGTTAAATAAAAGAAATAGATTAATATATGCATAATCTATGCATGTGGATTTTGTCAGACAATATGAAAACTTGATTAAAACTTCAAATAGAGTAAGTTTCTCTTTCCCATTTTAGAGCATTCATGTAAAGTTGAGAAGCTTGCATGTGGGACCTAAGGTACATGCATGTGGATTTTGTCACACAAGATGAATTTTAACCAGCTTAAGAGTATTATGGTATATTTAATTTGTTAATTAGAGTTTTTTGCAAATAAAATTTGACTTCTTATGAGATGAAATGCTTTTGGAATTTTTCGAATCAAAGGTTGAGAAATTGAGTTAATGGAAGCAAGTAATAGATTTCTTGGCACCCTAAGATAGATGATCTAAAATGTGATGATGACTTGGTCACATTGTCTAATTTGCAGGGAGTTGAGTGTGAATTGATATTATTGGTATTTGTATGTGATTGCAATGGGTTAAATTATATTTGTTATGTGGGAAAGATGTGTATGGAATATTAGGGTAGGATAACAATATTTGGACTAGGTATAATATGTTCTATAAGAAAATAATGTAATAAAGTCTTAAATGATAGTTCTTAATGCCTCGAAACTAGTTTAAGGTATATTTTCTCAAATATGTTATTTGCATATTTTGTTTAAGCGACAACTTGTTGCTTAAGTGAAATGTGCAGCAAAGTCAAGAGTTTCTCTTGGGTGTATTTTTTGCTCAAGTAAAATTATTTTCCTCAAATGAAAAACTCCCAGTGAAATAAGGCTTATCTCGTGTGTATTTTCGTTCAAGCAAAAAACTCCAAGTAAAATGAGACTTGTCTTTGATGTATTTTCACTCAAGCGAAAAATTTTCGCTCAAGCAAAATTTCTCAGAAGTCTAAATTTTTCATAAAAAATAACTTTGAACTGTAAATTTACGTTCCATATATCTAAATTAAAACCCTAAAAATAAGAAATTTTTTCATAAAAAATATTAAAAAAAGGATATATACTGAGAATGTTATGATCAGAAGTGTAAACACCTCACTTTTTTCTATAAAATAAATAATAATATTTATAGAAAAGTTCAAAATACACCAAAATTAATTAAAAAAAAAACACCATAAAGGAAACTGTTTCTTCCTTTTTCTTTGTCCAAGGAACTCATCCACAGAAGAGAAAAAAGTTGAGGAGAGAGTCTGAACGAGGAAATAAGTTCACCAACGATAAAGTTTCTCATAGGAAAGAATAGACAAAGGAAGTATTGAATGATGAAGCTACAAAGTTTCTCAAGTTCATTTGATAAAGCGGGTATACACTTATTGACCAATTGACTAGTACTTCAACAATGGTATCATTCTAATGAATTCTGAAAGTTACAAAAAATTATTAATGAAGATTCTAAATGAAATACTAGTGATGAAAATTAAACCTATTCGGGACCGATCAATTCCTGCCTCGAGTTTGACAGGAAAAAATCAAGTTGACTGGGGGTGGGGATGGATAATGCAATTCCCATCCCACCTCGCCCCAACTTTATATTTATATTTAAATTTAAATTTTAAAATATTAATATTTTAAAAGTATTTCCTTTTCTTTCACCATTATATATAAGCATATTTTTATATTTCACCACTTTTACTTTTCTTCTACCCAATTTTTCATTCTTTTGTCTTTTTTAATCTTTTATATCAATTAGTTCATTATATTATTCTCTTTCTCTTACCTTTCACTTATTCATATTTCTTTAATCTCTCCAATCAATTTATTTTTTTTTAACCAATTTGACGAACATAAAACTAATTTTTCTTCTTCTTTATCTTTTTCTAAATATTCTACATAAATCTTAGTAGTAACTAATATTATTTTATTTATAATTTTTTTTATTAGGTTTTATTATGTCATATTTTTTGGATCATATTATTTTTATTTATCATATATCAAATTTTTATCTTAATAAAATAATTATATTTTAAAGGATTAAAAAAATTAATAATTAAAAATTGTATTACTTTGAATTAATTACATAAGATTTATCTTATTAAATAATTTTTATAAACTATATATTTCACATTTTTAAATAAAAACTTAAAAAAATTAAATTATATATATAATAAAATGTTTGAATACATAATAATAATAATAATAATAATAATAATAATAATAATAATAATAATAATAATAATAATAACAATAATAATAATAATATTCTATATCCGTATAAAGAAAAAATAATAAAATATTATTTTTACATATATAGTTTAAAATAAATATAATAAATTAGAGTATATATATCTAATTAATAATTATTATTATAAATTTTAAAATTATAAATATTTATTTTGGTATAAAAAATACATAAAATTTATTAAAATTAATTTATTATAACTATAATTACTTTTTTATAAATAATGTAGATCGGAGATGGGGAGACCCGAAATCTAACAAGGAAGGGGACTTAATTTTTAATTCTAATGGGGATCGAGGGCAGGGGCCAAGGACGCAAAACCCATCCCCACCTTATCCCGTTGCCATGCTTGTGAAGTCATGACTTCACATTGGATAAGTTTGGAGGTATTATTAACAACATTTAATAATTACCTCACCTTCACTAATGATGAAATTCCTATTAATAGGATAGAACATAATAAAGCTTTGCACATCTCGCTAAGGGGTATGGATCAAATTATAGTCAGAGTATTGATTGCCAATGAATCTTTGTTGAATGTGATGCCTAAATCTACATTAGATCTACTACCTAATGATGAAACTCATATGAAACAAGCTCTATGATTGTGAGAGCGCTTGATGGATCCCGCAAGGATGTTGTAGGAGAAATTGATATTCTTATTCAGACATTCACTTTTGAAATAACTTTTCAAGTTATGGATATTAGACTAGTATATAATTGTTTGTTAGGAAGACCATGGATTCATTCAACTAGGGTGGTGCCTTCAACTTTGTATCAAAAGTTGAAGTTTGTAGTAGATGACAAACCTGTGATAATCTCTAGTGAAGAGGATGTGTTAGTGAGTTGCCCTACTTCGACTCATTACATTGAAGTAATGAAAGAAACTCTTGAAATCTCTTTTCAGTCCCTATAAATAATTAGTACTACTTATGTGGAATTGTTGACTAAGAATCCACAATTATCAGGGACAACGATGATGATGCCAAAATCAAGTTGAAAGGAGGATGTACAACAAGGAGGGGACTAGGAAAGGACTTAAGGGTTTGGACTATAAACCCATTGAGGTTGACAAAAAGTTAGCTCGGTTGAAAAATCAAGAGCCATAAACTAAGAAGTCTCATTTGCGACCTATATCATAGTTTTCATGACATCTTTTCTTTTCACGTTGTTAATTTAAGATGATTAATTTCATTAAATTTTGACCAAAGCAATACATGAAATAAATGTTTATACATTTATATGTACAAATATGAAACTTTACAAATTTACATTATTTTTATATCATAAATAATTATTAAAATTGACAAACATTTTTCTCCTAAAAGTGGTTGATTTATGAATGATATTTGTCTTCCATCTTGATGTCTTAATCTATTTAAATTGATATGTTACTTGTAATATGCACAAGATATAACAATACAAACCATTACGTAAATCTTGATGTCTTCCATCTACAATATCATTAAATCTTCATAAATAAATATTATTAGTTAAAAACAATTAAGTAATATAAACATAAATTAATGAACAAGGACCGAGTACGTAACTAAAGACAAATAAATAAATTAATATAAACAGGACTAGTAAGTAACTAAAGATAAATAAACATAAAGCAGAACCAATAAATAACTAGAGATAAACAAACAAACATAAAATATGACCACTAAGTGACTGGAGATAAATAAATAACATAAAACAGGATCACTAAGTAACTAGGATAAATAAATAAACATAAAGTAGAATCAATAAGAAACTAGAGATAAATAAATAAATATAAAGCAGTAAGTAACTCAAAATAAATAAATAAATAGAACGAGATAAGATACACCTCATTCCATAACCATAATTAAAATAAAACAGATAAAATGATAAAAATTTCCTCCCCTACCTTAGTAATGCGAGATAATGCACCTAAATTTTACCAAAGTTGCTTTTTTTTTGTCTTTCTCTCTCACTCTTCCCTTTCTCTTTCTCTTTCTTTCTTCCCTTTCTCTTTCTTTCTTCCCTTTCTCTCCTCTCTCCCTCTCTTCCTCTCCTCTCTTCTTAAATTTTTTTCCTCCTACGTTAATCATGATTCCATTTTTTTTAACTTGCATTTAATGCAAGAGATAATGTTATATATATATATATATATATATATATATATATATATATATATATATATATATATCTTAAAGAGATAAGGTCATGTTTTTTTCTTTTAATAATTAATTTTTTTATAATAATCAATAATTAATTAACTAGTTTTATTTTAATAATTAATAAATATCTTTTTTTATTTAAACTATGATTATTATTTTAATAAATATATTTTTTTATAATAGTTTAGCAATACTATATATATAATTATATATTTTTATTTATTTATTTATTTATTTTTACATAAATGACTTTTTTTTAAATTATCTAAATATTATTTAATACATTGTATTTGAAAAAAATTTAGATGATCGATTTTGAGGTGTTACATTTTTCTTATATTTACAGAAATTTTGTCCTCAAAATTTCTATTAACTAAAACAGATGAGGGTAACTTTTTCTGATTCTCTTTTCTAATTCCCATGTAACATATCCAATAATTTCATTCCAAACAACTTTCACAAGTGGAATTCGCCTTTCCCTCAGTTACTTGATCTTGGTATCCGTAATTTGTATAAACATCGTTTCAAATGTAAGATTATCCTTTAATTGTATTGTATTCAACATTATTACATGAGAATGATCATAAATATATTTTCTTAATTAAGACACATGAAACACATTATGAAGATTAGAAAGAAAAGGAGGTAAGGAAATTTAGTAAACAACAAAACCTATTTTTCTGAAAATTTGATAAGAACCAATAAATCGAAGAGTGAATTTATTGGATTTTATTACTCTACCAACTTCAGTTGTAGGTGTTACTTTTAAGAATACATGATCACCTTCTTGAAATTCAAGGGGTCGTCTTTTTCTTATCAGCATAACTTTTCTTTCGACTTTGAGTTGTTCTTAATTTTTCCCGAATTATCTTAATTTTCTTTGTAGTTTGTTGAATCATGTTAAGACCTAAGATTAAATTTTCTCTAGTCTTAAACCAACATAAAAGTATTCTATATTTTCTTCCATATAATACCTCATAAGGTATTATACCTATGCTATAATGGAAACTGTTGTTGTAAGTGAATTCAATCAATGACAAGTATCGATCCCAACTACCAGAATCCTCTAGTGCACATACTCTCAACAAATCTTCCAAAGACTTGATGGTCATTTCTGATTGTTCATCAGTTTAAGGATGATAAGTTGAGTTAAGATGAAGCTTAGTCCCTAAGGCTTGATGTAAGCTTCCCCAGAATTTAGAAGTAAACCTAAGATCCCTATAAAAAATAATACTAGATGGAACTCCATGTAACTTGGTAATTTCTCTTATGTACAATTAAATCAGTTTCTCCAATGAATACCTAATGTTAATGGGTAATAAGTGAGCAAACTTTGTCAACCTATCCACGATAGCCCATATGGAATCAAATTTTTGAATTGTTCGTGGTAAGCCAACTATAAATTCCATCACTATACTATCTCACTTCAACTTAGGTATGTCTAAAGATTGTACCATTTCTACATGCTTTTGATGTTCTATCTTAGCTTTCTGACAAACTAAGCACGATGTTACATATCGTGCCACTTCCTTCTTCATTTTAGGCCATAAAAACATTTTCTTAAGATCTTGATACATTTTTGTTGTGCTTGGATGTATGCTTGATTTGATCTTATGTGCTTCATCTAAAATCAACTTCCTAATCTCTCTACATCATTAGCACACATACCCTATCATTAAATCTCAAAATTATTGTCCTATCTATACCAAAACTTTCTCCATTCTTTTGTCCTATCAACTTATTTTTATTTTGAATTCATCACTTATCTGAGCTTCATGAATTTGCCTTTGTAAATCACTAGTAATCTGAATTGAGTTAAATTTCATTCTATCAGGGCTCACGATAATTGGTAAATTCATGTTTCTGAATTTTTCTAGTAGACTAATCTCATGAATCATCAGGGAAGAGACATGTAAGGATTTTCTTCTTAAAGCGTCTACCATTACATTTGTCTTTCTTGGATGGTAATGTAATTGAAAATCATAATTTTTCAAAAATTTCATCTATCTTCTCTGTCTCATAATTAACTTTTTTTTTTTATCAAACAAGTATATAAAACTTTTATGGTCACTAAAAACGTCAAACATACCACCATACACATAATGCCTCCATATTTTGAGTGCAAAAACAATGGCGACTAGTTCTAGATCATGGATTTGATAATTTTTCTCATGTGTTCTTAATTGTTTAGAAACATATGTGACTACCCTTTTATCTTGCATAAGAACACATCTTAGTCCCATTTTGGAAGCATCACAAAATATCACAAAGTGTCCAGTAAGGTTGGGTAATGTTAGTACAACAGAAGTGGTTAATCTTTTCTTAAGCTTTTGAAAAACTTTCTCACATCTTTCTGTCCATTCAAAAGTTTGACCTTTCTTAGTGAGTTGGGTTAAAGGAATAAATATTTTAAAAAATCTTTCAATGAATCTCCTATAATACCCCACCAAACCTAAAAAATTACGAATCTCAATCACTATTTTTTGTGGATCCCATTATAGAATTGTTTTCACCTTAGTTGTGTCTACTAATACTCCTTCTTTGGAAATCACATGGCCTAAAAAATCACTTCTTCTGACCAAAATTGACACTTAAACAATTTAGCATACAATTGTTTGTCTTTCAAAATCTGAAGAATAGTTTGAAGGTGTTCCTCATGATCTTCAAAAGTTTTAGAATAAATAAGAACAAAATGATCTAAAAATGGATGAAAAATCCTATTCATATAATCCATGAATATTGTAGGAGCATTGGTCACACCAAAAGGAATAATTTGGTATTCATAATGACCATACCTAGTTCTAAATGCAATTTCTATACATCTTCTGCCTTAATTCTAATTTGGTGATATGTTGATCTTAAATCTATTTTAGAAAACATAGAGGCTCCTCTAAATTGATCTATGACACCATAATTATTCTTTATGGTGAGTTTATTTAACTAACAATAATTTAATCACAACCTAAAACTTTCATCTTTCTTCTTTGTTGAACATACAAGTATATGATGCCTAAAGATTTTAAGGATGCTTCAGAGTCAAAGGACTTCAAGATTAGAAGACTCATATATAGTTGTATCTACTTGTAATAACCATGTTTTATTATATTGAGCCTGTTAAAATAGAAATCAAGATAGTCAGCACATAGTCCATCCTTTGAAAGTTCATTTTTATCAAAACCACTATGTGATAATCGATTATCACCCAGGATGATCGATTATCTGTTGAATTATTGGCAAGGGTACCAAAATTATCAATCGCAGTATAATATTTTGATTAAATAAAAGTCGATCCCACGAGGAACGGTTTCAATGGAAATTCCCAATTTTATGCTTACTAAGTAGATTAAAACAAAATGAGTTTTGTATAAAGAGTTGAATTGAAATTAAATGACAAAGAACTATAAATTGTTGAGAAAATATCAATTAAAGGCACTTAGGATTGGTTTCCTTCCTTATACCTCTTTTGTAATGACCATGTCAATTAACAACATCAATTAACCTAACAATGTTGATGCCACCTACTCAAATAATCCATGTTGATTCC